>JASXSY010002138.1:0-17313 GCA_034509805.1 Sipha maydis
ATACATACAATTACATACTATTATTATGGGATGGTGAAGATTAGTTTGATTATAAATTATTTTTTAATGGTCGATTCAATAAATATCTTTGAATAAATTTTAAATTAATATTTTAATCGCATTTATTTATTTCTACATCAATTATTAATGGTTTATTAATAATATATTTAATTTTAGTACTTCAATAATTATATTAATTAACGAAAAATGTTATTGTCTAAAATATTTTACGATTTATTATGTTCATTAGACCTAATTTTTATAACTTTTAGAATTAGTTTTTTTTAAATTTATATAAATAATATTTGTGCTCGTGTATTAAGATAGCTTTTATTTTAGAACCTAGACAATTTAATTTAGTATTTATAACTTCTATATACTATACAATTATATTATATTCAAATAGAAATGTTTAATTGTGAAAAATTAGGGTAAGTCCAATATCAGGTATTTAGTTTTAGAAGTCTTTCAATCAAATTATTTTTTAATTATTTAGTTAAAATGTATTGAATCACAAATTTATTTTTAATCCACAACTGTGTTTTACGTAAGTTGAAAATTGCCCCAATGGATTTTCGTTAATAACGTTAGTTTTGTACCCTTTATAAAAGTGTTATAATATATTCTTCGATAAGTAAAATATAAACCGAAGTATGACACTCAAATAATTGACAAAGAAAATTACATTTTTTTTAGTCTCAATTCTCGAACTCTTGTTTATTCATTTTATTCAAATTTATATAAATAGAAATATTATTAGAGCACAAGAACTAAAATCTTTTATTATACAAAAATCAATAAATAAATTAGAAAAATGTTATTAATTCATATACTCGTATTATGTTTTTTCAATTAATTTTTATAATATTTCATTTTAGATTTTAAATAAATAAAGTTTAAACTAAAATGAACTAATTTCTGAAATTTTTTTAAATTTTAGATTTACATCACAGATTCTTTTTTAATATACAATTTAATACTTTTATTAATTAAATTATTTTAATAAATCTTACAACTATGAGATTTAAGTAAAGTATTTTATATTGCAAACATTTGATGAGATAATTCATTTTTTTATATCAGTAAAAATGTAAAATGCAATAATTAAAAATGCGTTTTTATGTGAACTCTCGTTAATCCACCGTTTTCGTTAATCCGACAGTAGCATCTTATACGTGTCGGATTACCAAGATTGTACTATATTGAATAATTCGATCTATCGCAAAAAGTCATATGAATAGTTGGTTAGAGTGCATTTAAAATTTTAATAAAGTTATTTTTACAAAGTTAAAATACTATCACCAAAAACTCTATTGATATATATATATATATATATATATATATATACTGTTTCCATATTTGATTGATTTTATTTTTATTTTAATATTTAATATATTATCTTTTACCAATATTAGAGGAACTGAAATCAGTTATAGTTTAAAATATATGTTTAATTAAAATCTATTTTAAAATTATTTTAAAGTTGTACATTGATGATTATAAAACGCATAATGTTTATTCGAGGAACGAACAACTTAGTGAAAAATTCCTTGTTTAATATGATGCCAGAATTTATTTTCCCTCTATATGAATTAATTAATAATCATTAGGGTTCAGATTAATAATTAAATATATATTTTCCATGTGACATGAAAAATTAGTTTCAGCAAGTGATACATTTTTATCAAATAATTTTCAATTCAAGGAGCTATATTTGTTTATACATATTTTTACATATTACGACATAAATTCGTGTTTTTAAATATTTCTTAAATATTCCATTTTTTCGTACATATTTCTTTAATTTTGACAATATATCATTTTATTTCTTGACAAAATTTTATCGGTTGAAATACTAGATATCTTGTCGTAATATCATTGTAACTAATTTTAAAATATTAATATAATGTAACAAGCAGTAATACTCGTACCTTAGTGCATTGTGTGAGTTCGTTTTACGTATATGCGTATTCTATAGTGTATAAAATCAATAATTGATTGACTTCTTTTGATCATCTAGTACAATAATGCTTAAAGTAGCAATAACAAATAATAGTAAATAATAAAAAAATATTCTTCATAAAAATTCTGGTCTTGCAAAAATGATCAAGAGTATTCTCATTAGTCGTTTTTCTGAAGTTTCATTGGATGTAGAACTTACTCTTTCAGACATAGTTAAAATATTGTTGAATAACATCAGTCGAAACCGAAAGATTATTTAATCGATATAAAACAGTTTTATGACCAAATCGACGATCTTTTGAATTTAAAAATTTAAAAAAGTATGTTATCAGAAATTGCAATTAAGATAATTAATAATTTTTTTTTTAGTTTTTGTTACTTATACTTTATAATTTCTAGTACCTTTTTTAATAATGTCATTATTAAAAACGTAATCAGTTTCATTAGCAAAAATATGGATATATTATATAATTAAATATTAATAAATATATCGTAGTAGTTAAATACATATGAATCCAAGCTCTGCTAATTATTGTTTTTTTTCTTTTTTTTTTTTTATACAAATAGTGTAATATAATTAATTAATTCGATAACATTAATCTTAAAAATAATTATTTAAGATTAACAAATAAACTAAATAGTTTCTGATTATTAAGAATACAAAATTTTTAATATTATTTATTAATATTTAGATAGTAATTTATTCATTATTTTGTATATTTTATAATTTAATTTCTTTATTCTATTCCACGTAAGTTTCATTTTATTTGTTATATTATTCCTAGTCATATTAATTAATGAAAATAATAAATAATTAAATGGATTATACTCGTAAATAATAGATAAATAAAAAAACAAATAGTTTGTTTATGGAAATACATGACTAATAATAATACTCCGGGATAAGCATTTATTTATCTATTAATCCAAATCATTAATTTCGATCTTATAATTAAAGCTTCAGCATATATTTTAAAACTAATTGGCGATATTAACTATATTTTTATGAAATACTTTAAAATAACAAAAGTAATAATATAATAATATTCTTTATTAATCTGATTGTATTAAGCTTCCAAACAACATTTCATTACCTATATTAGATCTACAATTTTAACTTTTAAAATATATAGAATTTAGAAACAATAAAAAAATAATATTCACTATTATATGTTATTAAACTAAATTAACTTATTTTTTTAGTCTCGTCATAAATATAATACTAACATTTTAATATAAAGTTTGTAAATTTATAAAATTAACTAAAACTGGGATGTATAAAATCATATTATGTTTTAATGATTATACAAATATTTTTTTAAATTAAAATTGTAGTAATTGCAACCACTAGTTAATCTTATAATCATCTATATAATCGGTACAATAGGCATATGAAACATGGTGTAAACTTATTCTTAAAGAATTGGAAGTTCATCATTATACAAAAAAAAATATGATAAGTAAAAGAAGTTGGTATAAAATCAACAAAGGTATAAGTCCATTGTGACGAGAGCTCTCGAAAAAAGTTCTTTGGATAAAAGAAAGTCAGGTACCCCTTATCTAACCCTTATGTTCACCAACATCGTGAATTTTGATTAAAAAAGTTACCAAATTACGATAAATGTTGACATGGATATTCTGTTAATTTAACATTAATTCCAATGAAATTACATTCATTTATACGAGAAGATAGTACATATATTTGATCAAACAATAAATAAAATACTATTATTAAGTGCTGTATACATTATTATCATAACTAAACAATACATGGCACACAAATAAGCTTATAGATGTATAATAATACCATATGATTTGGATACTAATAATTATAATAATTATTTGTTCAGTTAATTTATGTATTTTAATACAATTTAAAGTAGTGGTAGCGGGATGTAGAATTATTTGAAGCAATTGCTTCAAATTTGAAATGGGTGGGTGGGTAGCTGAGTCCGGGTGGGTGTAAAATTGTATGAGCTCATTATAAATATTAAGACAAATATTATAATTGATATAATAAAATATAATATGCTAGTATGCTACCAAGTCACTGTGCCGACCAGCGTGTGTTCTCGACGTTTTCGTAGTTATTTTAGTTCTATTTTATGTAATCAAACAATAGTAATTATAATAAGAACTAAGGGGGTCAAAATATTAAAAATATACAATATGTTTCAAGGACTAAAAAAATTCGCGCCGCCACTGATTTAAGGTATCGATAATAGTAACCATCTTATTTTCGTTTTAAATTTTATTTTTAAATTTAAGTTTTACATTTTGAAACATTATATTTTAAATCTTAAAAACTTAATACGAAACCAACAGTTAATTTTTTATATTGTTTAAAGTTCAAGTGATCGGAAGGGAGTTGCAAGAGATATATCGCTAAATGTTTATGTAAATGTATCACTCATGTAAAAATTAATTTGATTAATGAATTAATCTTCTTAATCTAAAATATTTAATTAAACAATATTATCATTAATAATTATAAATAGTTAACTATTAGTATATTTTTCCAATTTAGTTAATGATAAAAAAAATAATTTATTGGTTTAATGATAATGTTTTAAATATGTAAAGCAAAAAACGTATTAGTAAACAATATTTAAATCGAAAAAATGAACATTTTCTATTCTTTACATTTTTTATTTTAAATTAGAAAAATTGTATATGATTTTAAACAAATTTAAAAAATTGTTTTATAAATTTCAGACGAAGTTAAAAATAAGGAACGTTACACACCATGTTTTTTATAATTATATATCAATTATTAAATAACATCATACGATATAAGACATCTATGGTCAACGTTTAACCATATATGTAACCACGTATGGTATTAAATTGCCTATACAAGGCGCCGTTCTAAATAATAATTGATTATGTTTTACTTCCCTTTATTGCAAAAATTAGTTATAAATAAGTAACAATTACATAAGAATATAATTAATCTAATAGTTGATTTAACTGAAAAATTATAATTTAATTATAACTGTATAATATCCATTGTTAGTACAATTAATTATAAATAATAATCTTAATAATTAACCTATTAACCTTAGAAAATAGTTATACATTTTAACAATAACAAACTATAAATACAATAAACAATTAAATAATAATTAATATAATTTGATAACAATTATAACAATAATTAATATAGTAAATATATATGTTATAGTATGATATAGTATTATATTATAATATAATAGTTTGTAATTTTTGCAGGTTAGGATTAAATGTCTTTTGAAAATTTTAAACTATGAAAATTAGTACTTTGACTTCATGCGATTCCAATTCTCCTTATCATTTAATTACATCCAGTAGTAAGTATCTTACAATATTCTTCATATATTACTTTTAATTAATATTTCTAAATTATCTATGATTAACGAATTAATTATGAATACAAGAATTATTTTTTATTCTAAAATATAAGATTCATACCATTAATAGAAATATAATATATATTATATGAAATTATTTTCAATTTCATGAATTACGTAAATATCAAACACATTTAAAATTTACAATAAAAATGTAATAAGCTTAAATTCTTCTATAATGAATTTATGATAATATGTTTTTTTTTATTGATTATAAATAGTATAAATAACTGTTTGATTATTATTATTATTATTAAATTATTATTATTAATATTATTAATAATGTTTTTTATTAACTAATAAATAATATACGATATATCGTAATTTAAAATTGTCTACTTCTGTTTTAGTATTATAAATATCGTAATTATATTTAATGAAATGTATTGATTGATTTAATGATTTTTATTTGTAGCTCATCATATTATTTATTCCATGCATCAATATTGATAATTTATTAAAAATAAAAAGTGCAAGAGTTAAACGTTTAAACTACACTACGTAATGTACATTAAATTCACTCATACCATCAATAATTTCCACCATGAAAGTAAAAATATTCATCTTAAAAAAAATAACATATTTATAAAAAAAAGTACGACTAACTTAATAATAAAAAATAGAAGAAAATATTTACATAGCTATATAATAGATAAAATATAAAATATAAAAGATAAAATAAATTATTAAACAAAAATATTATATATTTTTCTTTCATAGCTTTATAACTTTGTTAGAATTATGGCTATCACTGCCACCGTCTTCCAATCATCACGATTGACGATCGATGAAGGAATTCATTTCATTCATTTTTAATTTTCTGACAATTTTGTTAAAAATATAGCAAGATAACTTTTTAAATTGTTTGATAAAATTCTTCAAATTTTCTATTTAGAACTCTGTAATTTTATTATAAAGTTATAAAAATGTTTAATTAAATAAATCACTTATGTATGTTAAGTATTTGAAATATAATTATTTTAGACATAGTATATAATTATTATTTTTTCGCTTAACACTTTGTATCTTGCACAGCATTATTTTAAAATACAATGACTTTTTACTAACTTCCTGTAGCTCACTGAATTTCAAAATTAAGATATTCACAGTATAAGTTTATAGTTGATACAATTTTTCAGTAATAATTATTTTCATTACAATTAGAATAGCATATTATATATTATATATATTATGTATAATATACTTTTAACAATTTTAATTGATTTATAATTATTTTAAATTTTTTTCAGACAAATTTTGCAATTGGTCTTATGATGAGAAAATATGTTGGCCTATTGCAAAGGCTAATACAAATGTATCCCAACCTTGTCCAAAAGAACTAGGGTTTAATAAAATGAGTAATTAACAATTCAATAGTTTATATTAAAATAATATTAATAAGTGTTAAATAAAGTATTTTCTTATTTTAATATTATTTATATTTTAAAAAGGTCTATATGGAAAATATATATGACAATTTATTTGAGTTGATATATTGATCTAGAAGTTCAAGATGAAAATTAACAACATTTAATATAATAACATAAATTCAAATTGCTATAACTCGGTCATTTTTCAACTTAGAAAAGAAATTCAACTACCAAAATGCATTAAAAAAATACAAAGAAAAATAATTTGTAGTCAAAAATAGGTCATGCTATTTAAAAAAAAGTTATTGTGCGCATGCTCGAAATTAACTGTCACAAAAATAGTCTAATTACATAAAAATGAGTATAATTATGTTTATTATTCAGCCAAAAAATCAGAATTAAAATATATGAAGCCTATACATAGTTATTGAGTGTTTCCACTTATCGTGATCACACTGTAGTTTAAGTTGATAATTAAAATTCAAGAACTACACAACAATACATACTTTATATTAGTAATTATAACTCCAAAGCTCAGAATTGTTTAAAAAATCTAAAAAATATTATGATAATAGATTATCTAGCTATATACTGCTTTGAATTTTTTATTATATAATTGAAAGTACTTTTTTTTATAGAGATGGTCTATAAATACTGTAGAGAAGATGGAAGGTGGGAAAATGTTTCACATTTTTTTGGATCAACCGATTATAGTAGCTGTTATACTGAAGAATTAAAAACATTACTGAAAGAACTTGGATCAGTTAACGATACAAAAGTATGAATAGTTTATTGTTTCGAATAATAAATTATAATTTATAATTGTCTAAAATTGTTTATTTTTTATTCAATTTGAAGAAAAAATTTAACATAGCTACCAATACTGGATTAATAGAAATTGTAGGGTCTCTTGTATCAATCATTTCATTGATCATATCATTATGTATTTTTATTAGACATAAGTAAGTATACATTTTATACACATATTTTTACATTAAAAAAATATTCTAAGCTAAATACTAAAATTAAAAACAGACCAATTTTAATAATACTAGGAAATTAAAATTGCTGAGAATTTTAATGTATATACTATAATAAATATGTAATTTATTTATTTTAAACATAAATAAAGAAATAATAAATAATTGTAATACTAGTACATTTTTAGTTCTAACAAGAAACTATAATTATATATAATGACGTTTTTGTGACAGTTTATAAAACAACATATTACGAATTTGACACTGTATATTTACAAACAATATGTTTTTCATTCATTAAAAATTCTATCTTGTTACAATAATTAGTGACTACATATGTATAAATATATTATAGATATGTACTTAAATAAATGTAAAACGATACTTAATTTCATTATAATTATAAATAGCAAAAATACATTAATGACATAAGTTTCATAATGAAAAACAATATGTCTGAATTTATCTAAAACGAATAATTGACAAAACATATTTTTAATAATTCACATAACATTTTTATAATATATTTATATTTTAGCATGTTTTTACTAATATAAATCATTTGTACTTAAATTCAAATTTAGATTTTATTTTAAAAAACTTTTATTAATATATGAATAATAAATATACATATATTCTTAATTAAATGCTTATGCCCGAGATTATTAATTATATTTTCGCTTATTATCAAACCTTATAATTAATTTTTTGTATAAAAAATGTAATAATGCTGCGAATACTTACATAAGTAGGTACTTATGAATTATATATAATTATATATATTGTCTATATAATTATATTTGCCAATTTGTCACGTAGCACAATTACACAATAAAATATTAATAATAATAATAATAATAATAAAGAAAATAAAATTATAAAAAAGAAAAGAAGAATTTATAAATTATAATAATTATATTTATTATTATAATAATAATAATGAAAAATGGAAAATGAATAATAAGAATAAAATTGTCATAAGACGCACAAGAAATTATGTTATGAAAATAAGCTAAACGTCAAAAGATAAAAGAAATAATAAAAATGTATAATAATGTCACAAGACATGACAATTTAACATCTTTTAGTTGCTTTTTAAAAGTCATATTCATATGTATTATATTTAATATGCTTTAAAATATATTATCTTTTCTAATGTATAAATATTATTAATTTACTTATTATAACTTCAGGGGTCTATTAGAACAACGATTCAAAATACATATGAATCTATTTGTTGCTTTGTCATTACAAATGTTTATTAGACTTATTTTAAATATTGATAAATTGGATTTGTTAAAAACTAAATTTGACCGCAAAAATGTGAATTGTTATGTTGATTGCAACAACCAGACATATTTAGTTTATACTGGTAATTGGATTTTAGGAATTATGTACACGGTAAGTTTAAATTTAACCAATTAAATAATTAGTATTTATACTGTAAGATTTATTTTTAATATTATTTTTGTATGACTTTTAGCCAATAATTTGTGAAAGCACACAAGTAATATTAGAATGGTCAAAAACTGCAAGTTTTATGTGGATGTATAACGAAGGAGTATACTTATATAGAATTATAAAATCTAGAGTTTTAAGAATAAATCCAATAAATTTGCGTATGTATTTATTTGGCTGGGGCTTACCAGCTTTATTGACAGCTGTATGGTTATTGGTGACAATGGTTTACTACAAAAAATCATCTAGTGTTTGCTGGTGGGGCTACAATCTGTTACCTTTTTTTTGGATACTTGAAGGACCTCGGATTGTAATTATTATTGTAAGTCTAGATATAATAAATTAATCATAATACAATTATCTAATGAAATGTATGATTTATTTAACCAGATAAATTTTATTATTTTGATTGTTGTGTTGAGAGAGCTTTTGAAGAAAATCAAATCAAAATTGACGCCATCGAATGAACTTGATATTATCAGGCATGACTTCATTCATTTACTTAACAACTAATAATATTTAAAGGAAAGTTAAGTTATAAGTGTCCTTAATAATAATTTGATTTTGTATAAAATGTTTAGTCGGTATTAATTTACTGTACAACAGCTAAACTGTAATTTCTTAACGAAACCATGGATATATTTTTACTTAATATGAAGAACAATCTTAACTTTTCTACTGTTAATTTATTTTGATCAGTTTTATTATTCAATAATAAATCAATATATTAACATTATTTTAGTTTTTGATAGAACATGATGATCTTCTAAAAAATGATAAATAGAAAGTTTAAAAATGTCGATAAAATAGTTAAAGATATTTTAAATGTTTGTAGTTCTTATTTAAATTTTTATTATATATAAAAAACATTTTATACTTAAATGTATGATTTTCAGTAGTTATATTTTTTATTGAATCATTATTTAAAAAAATATTTATCATAGAAACTTAAAAATCAAATAAAACATTTACATTCAAAAAATAAAAATAATGAGGATATTTAAAATTTAATTTTGTTTTAATTCCTTATTTAATTACAATATAATAAAACTGGTTTTATTTTTCAATAGAAAAGTATCTAAAGCAGCAATTGCTCTTGTGCCTTTACTGGGGATTACAAATTTTATATTAGTAATATTACCCGAACCCCATGCAAAAAGTCCAGAATTATTTGCTTTATGGTCATATTCAGCACATATATTACATTCATTCCAAGGCTTAATGGTATCAATACTATATTGTTTTATAAACAAAGATGTAAGTATTTTAAATGTATAAAACAAATTATAATTTACAGATTAATGTATTATTATTATTATTATTATTATTTAAGACCTAGGTAATAGTAACCAAGTTTGAATTTACTTACATAATTACGATCATTAAATATAACAGAATTAAATTTCATAATTATTAAGCTATAATTGTACAATGCGAAAAGCTCCTTAAAGATAAAAAATAAAAAATAAAACAGAATTCATTTTTTGTTCAACTGATTAATTTTTTCGTGGTATATATTAAATTAAAATACTATATGCTAATTTTATAAATATTATTTTTTTAAAATAGGTAATCGATAGATAATATTATTTATTATATTTTATACAAAGTACATTAAAAATTACTACTTTGTTTCAGATTAAAAATTCGTTTGATAAACGAATGATGCTTCAAAAGTCACGAAGAAATTTTGAGATGGAAATGACCTAATTTAAAACTTAAATTATTATTAATATTATACATTTTCATTAATATTTTAATTGATTTTTTTCTAATGAACATTTATGCAACCAAATTTAAAAATTTGGTTTTAAAAATTTCTGGCATTTAATGTACTACTTACTTAATTAAGTAACAAATAATTGATTTAATTTTATATACAACAATTATAATTATCATAGGTATTAAAATTAAAATTTAATTACTTTGTTATTATATAATATTATTCATTTTTATTTCTTAGTATAATTATTTAACAAATAACATGCTTTCTCAGTATATTTATATAATTTATACTACGATATCGCATTTTCACCAATATTTATTTTACCTTATCTGGATAATTATTTTCAGGGGCTGATACTATGATAGGAGGGTGTATTGTTTTGAAGTGTTGGTACATATTGGATTATATTTTATTCTTTGGAATTTATTTTAAGATTTTTTTAAATTGTTACTTTCTTCAAACAAATTTTTAAAAGTTGATAAGGCACTCTATAATTATTACTTGGTATTAGTTGTTGATTAAAATTGGAACAAGATCTATTAAAGATAATTTTAAGAATTAATTTGTAAGATTTGTAATTTATATACTGAATAATAGAGTAAATTAGAAGCATAATTAAATTATTAAAAAAAAATATTTTAAGTCTATGAGTTTTTTCTGTAAGATTTTCATAAAAAATTAATTAATTTTGGGTTTAATTAAGAATTATGAAAATATCTAATTTTTTTATGTTCATCAAAATGTATGAGTTTTCTACGTATAACCTAAAAATTTTATGTTACTTCATTCATGAAGGCAGGCCCGGCTAAAGTGTTTAAACAAACATAGGCGAGATTTAGTTTTTGCCGCCCCTTACATGTAAATATTACATCAAATATTTTTTTTATACATAAAAATTGTCCCGGAATTATGCCACCCTAGGCGTGGGCCTATATCGCCTACCCCTTGAGCCGGGCCTGCATGAAGGATCAAAACTATTATTCGAAACATAAAAATACTCCTCCTCACTCATACTGAAAACCATTTACCATACATGTCTTCTTACAAATTTAATTCTGTATTAATAATAATTATAATTCATGACCCTATTTATCCCTATGATAATTAAACTTTCACTAACTAACTTAATCTTAATTTTTTAAATTTCATAGTCATCTATGTAGATGGCTCAGTCTCTCCTTTTTTAGCTTTATACTTTATACATTTATTTTACTAATAACCTGCTACCCCTCATCATTCTCCTTACCATAGATTGTTATACTATTTATGAAGCCCTTTGTTTTGCTTACTACCTTAAGAATTCAATCCCTTTAATTCGAAACTATCACTTATCTTATTAAATCATCTATGAATCACATTAGATAATCATAGCTATTTAGCTTTATTCAACTTATATGCCACGTTGATATATATGGTAACGAAGTAAATGATAGGCTAGCCAAATCCACCTTTAACATTAATTTATCTTCTTTCAGTGAATTACCTGTACTGACTTTACACCTATCTTACGTCGTCACACTTTCAACCAAGAATAAGAATGATCTGCCAATCTACCAATTTTGCTACTATATACAAAAACATTGTTCAAACTAATTCTAACAATAAAATTTGGTTCAACAATAAAGATTTACCTTTTTTTTTTTTTATTATTTAAATCGGCATCTGAAAATGCCGTCAAGCAATTAAGCAATGTTTCAGGTGGTGGGGTCACCATTTTTTATTGAAGCAATACACATGGAGTTTAGGGTATCCGCGTGACAATACTCTGCAAACAACCTCTCACAATATTATTTACGGCTTGTTTTGTGGCTATCGTGGGACAGTCCCCCACGATCGTCCCCTTACAAAAATGTCCTACTTATATTATATAAATATAAATTATTACTTAACATAATTAAGTTATATTAGATACATCTTACATGAGATTACGACACTATTAAAAAAAAATACGATTGATGGATGTATATAGATACTAAAATTATTGAATTAAATCTATCGCTATGAAATGTTTCATAACGAACTTTTAGAATTTCTTGATTACGTAATTTACAATCATTTCAATCTCAGTATTTATTCGTACTCACATTTTATTGTTAAATAAGTTTATAATTTTAAACTTTTTCACATATAATATTGATAAGATTTCAACTCTCTTGTACGCGATCCAGATCCTTGAGAGTTTTTTAGCTAATCCTTGATACAGTGTCTAGGTAATATAATTGTACAACGAAATAATATATTCCACAAAAAAACTTTTAAAAAGTAAAAAAAAAACGCCAAGTTCAAAATGAAAACTATTATATTCTCACAAAAAAAATCTGTTTAAAAAATGCCCTGATATCAACATTATCCAAGCTTTTAATTTACAAGGTATTCAACCTTTTCCGTAAATATCTCTCTTTTCTCCTTAGTTATAAATATTATTTTTGTACCTGTTTTAGTTCAATAAAACTATTCAATACATGGTGACTAATATATACATATAATTACTTAAAATACACATATCGGCGTATTATTCTCATATTATGATTTGAGTACAAAATATACTTTTACATATGAAACATAGTTAGTAATAAAATTAATCATTAAAGATTATAATAAGATTTTAAAATTATATTAAAATAAATTTTATGAATATTTGTTGGCATAGTCATAAAAGAAATCTAAGTAAGAGATATTTTTACAATTATAAAATATTTATTGTACAAACGTATCAGCTAGAAACTGTATAACTATAGAGACTTGTATATTTACTGGAATGACTTGAATTTTGGCACACACCCATTAATTATACCAGAGATAAGATTTTACGAACGAAACTTAAAGGGAGGATTTTTTTTTTGAAGGGGGGAGGGTGTTTTTGGGAAATTTTTAGTTTTTTTTCACTTTTTCTTTATTATTCCCTAGCCTAACCAATAAAATGCTGTAACCGAATTTTTGCCAAGTTTCATTAATTCGTTTTTTCTCTACCTTTATTGAAGGTTTTTTCCATATTTCTTGTCTTTTTTGACAGCTGTGGGCATAGATATTAAGAAGTCATAGAAATATCTGCATTCATGGTGGCAGGAAAGGATTATCCTACCACCATGAATGATGTTTAATCCCATTTATTTGTGCAGAATATAACAGGTATTGTACGGTCGATTCCATTGCCGATGCGGCGCACTCTTCCTTTTTTTTTAGCTTGGCTTGAAGGTCAACTGACCTGCTCAATAAAAACAAATATATTTTAACCAATTATAAGTACCAAATAAATACAACTCGCAAATAATTCAAATGAACATAGTAATGCATCAACATTTGCTTTAATGCCTTTGACCGGTCAATCTTGTGACGTGACTTTTCGATATTCGTTAACGATAGCGAATGTCCGCCGATTAAGTTATCTAGACCAGTGTTTCTCAACCTGGGGGTCGCGACCCCCTTGAGGGTCGCCAACTTATTATCCAGGGTCGCAATCGAATGATTTAAATCAATGCGAAAATTAAAAGCTCAATCATTAAAAAAAATAAAATCAATAAAATATTATAATATTACATATTACGAGCTTAGATTATTTACATTAAAAACACAATATTATTATTTTTAAAGCGATATTACTGTTTGACTGTTTGAAGAATCTATAATAAACGTCGAATCTAGATTTTCAAGTAACAACCTAAGATAAGGCCTATGCTGCAGTGTACATATTATATTATTATATATTTATGTTGCAGGTCATCATTAACATCGCCGTGCGCCATTTTAAAGTAGTTTATAAGTTACATTTATACATTGTTTTTCGCATTTTTATACAATTTGTATATATATATATATAAATGGGGATCGTTAAAAAATTAAGATTCAGAAAGGGGGTCGCTACAGAAAAAAGGTTGAGAAACACTGATCTAGACGAATCCCTACGAATTAGCTAGACTTTTTCTACACTATATGATCTAATGTTGTATGATTATTATTTTTAGATTCGTATTCGGACTCCTAAAGCTCACCAATCTCATAAAATATATAATTGTTAAATGAACAATATATTGATATTTATTACTTAAAATAAAAAATGTAGTAATTAAATATAAAACAATAGTATATACCTGACTGTTGAACTACGGCGTTGAACAATATTGGTCCAAATGTTAGGCGAAGATAACACACAGAAATATACTTAACAGTTGCCTGAACTGGAGATCAAACGGGGTCAAACTTGTGACTTCCGAAAATACCACAGAGTCGCAAGAATATATTTTCGTGATCCTATAATGTCATGTGTATAGTTTAAAAAAAATTTAAATTTATTTAACTTAGAAATGTAAAAAACTATGCCCAACTGTAATATCAATAATATTATAATAAACTATTATTTATTTTAAGAACCAATTATTTAATAACAACGCATGGGTAAATAATATTATATTATGATATTGCGATTAAGATTATTGTAATGGGACTATAAAATATGAATTGTTAACCCGTTGAATACAAGTTGCAGTCGCAATAGACGTATTGCAGTCGATATAATATTGAAGATAAAATTTCCATTTTAATTACGGTCCGTGTTCAGTTATCGATTTAGTGACTATTTGGTGATAGTTATATTGACTATGATGGTATTTTTCCAACTACACTCTGAGCAGCTTTGAACAATAATGTTGGAGAACGAATAATAAAAATGAAGCCTTCATTCTAAATTAAAAACTGAGATTATTTGAACTTATTTAAATTTTTAAAGTGTGTCAAAAATATTCGGATTGATACGTATTCAAAAATAAATTCAGTGGATTTGGAGACAAATAAAATAAGCTAAATCATTATTCAAACATTTATTATAAATAAAATCAAACAATATTTAAAAAAATAAATTGATTCGTTGACATTTGTGAAATATTTATCATACAAATATGAACCAGTATAATATTATTAATGCATTATTTTTATTCGTTAAATGTATATTTTGTATTTTAAATGTAACTATGTTATAATTAAATATGTAAATGTAACTATAAATTTGTATTTTAAATCTAACCGTATACTATTAATAATAATCAATCATTTTTCTGGATCGCAAGTAGGATTTGGTTTTTTTACCTGTTTTGATCCCTACCGCAACTTGGAATTTTTTTTACCAAATTTAATCTCGACCACAACTCGGTATCGACCTGTTAACCTGTCAAACAATTTATGTAACATCGACACTATTAATATTTGTAAAATAATTTATTTATATTTGGAATTATAAAGTAAAATTATTATTTAATAAACACTTCACTAACATTTTATTACATTAACGCAAAACACTAATGTTTAAATTAATTTTGAAGTACGACTGCACTAACATAATCATATTTAAAATAAAATAATAATTAGTAAATGATTATCACTCGTAAATGAGTATATAATATATATTATATAGAAATAAATAAATAAATAAATAACCTGAAGTAATATTATATGTGTAGTGTACGAGCCATTTCGAATAAAAAATTAATTATCATTTATACATACAAAATTATCGAAATCGCGATTAAATAATGTGTATTATAGTTATTTTTAAAATATGTTTAGCGAAATTTTAATAAGGACAGTCTTTTTTAAATTTAGTTTAGAAATGTGTTCTTTACATCTTATTTTTAAATTTTATATTTTTTACTTATGTAAAATGTATTATAAAATATTAACTTAAATGGAATTGTAATAAATTGTATTCATATTTAGAATATAATAAAACAGAGTTTAGGTAATAAGGTGATGTGGGGAGGGGTTAAGGTTTTGATTTTAGGTTTGATTTAAGATGCCGTAACACTATTATTCCATTCCTGTTAAAACTTGATAAACTAATAAATAGTAAGAAACTTTTTAACATTCGATTTTTGTATGTTAATGGAAAATATTGTTGTTCATAATTATAAATTAGTTTTATTGGTTTCTTAACTTTAAAAGTTGATGATATTATCCCGCCAACGGAGTGCAAAGAAAATACGTATACAAATTGTCCAAGAAACCAAAGAGTACTTAAAATCTAATACATGTATTGATGTCCTTAGATAATGAATTCAATGATTGGTATGTACATACATAATAACAACAATAACAATAATTTATATATAATATTTTTTAAATATTGATATGAAATCATTTATTTATCGATTGATAATTATCTTAACTAACTGAACTTAATGATACTAATTCAGTCAAATAATCTAACTTCAAGGTAACATTCCTTACAGTCTTGACATATTATAACGTTATTTTTATTTTAAACTTATTAATCAGCTAATAAATGACTAATTGTAAACTTAACATTAAGTTAGTAAGTAATCTGTAATATTTAATGTACATAATTGTAAAATTTAGAAAATTTTTATTTATTTTTAAACAATGTTATAATTGTTTCTAAGTAAAGGGTATAAATTTAAATATATTTTTCCTTACTTTTT